>CAJJDP010000027.1:612548-648471 GCA_905182995.1 Paramecium octaurelia
ATTGATTCTCTTTATCTTTCCTCTTCCAATTCTGCTAAAACATCAGGTCTAGTGATTTCAATTTAAAATTCATCAGCACCACTTTCTCTATTTTAATTATTTAAATTTCTTGTTTGAATGTAGAACATAGTATCATTTTTTATTGCATTTTCTCTCAACACTCCTGGTCCAAACATTAATGTTTTTTCAGCCTTTGAGTTTAAGAAATAGGAATAAAATTGACTCATAATAGTGAAATCTTATTTATCCACACTAACTTTAACTTCAGATTTTCTAGCTCCATGTTTTTCATATGAAGGCGTTTCACAAGTTAATTCAGTTGGACTAACATATACTCCTGGAACATCCTCTTAAGCTTTTCCTGAAAAGAATCTGACGATAATATTTTATGAATCTCTGAATCCATCTCCTGTAATAGACACTTTGGTTTTTCCTGTTAATGGACCCAAACATGGTTTAATTGAATAGATAGCATATGGAGGTCCAACAATTGATGAGACATTCAATGCATACATATCATTCATCCAAGCATTTGACCATCCACCAAACATCATAATTCTAGAATCTTATGGATCATAAATTAAAGTAGTTGATTCTCTAGTCTTGGGTTTGACTGGTTTTTCTTCTTCTAATTAGACAGGTGACCATTTCTTAGCATCTACATCCAATACAAATGTATCATCTACTAATCTACTTGCTGTTCTGTTACCACCTTCTTCAAAGTTACCAACTTGTCCACCAAAAATGAAATATTTCCAAGATGGAATAGATGGCACCATAATTCCTGCCATGTTCCACTTAGGTATTTCATGTGATATTTCTGGATCTACCCAACTATTGTTATTAATATCATAAATGATGACATTTTAAAATTACGAAATTTGATTCCATCCGCCAAAAATCATTAACAAATCGTTCTATCCCATAATTTAAGAATTGTGTCCTCCTCTAGGATCAGGTGGTGTTCCACTAGGTTCTAGTTGTGACCATTCAAAACTTTCACAATCTAAAACATATAAATCATTGAATGATTTAGTTGCATATCCAACTCCTCCATGTCCTCCAAAAACATATACTTTGTTTTTATGAAATGTTGCTGAATGGTTTCCTCTTGGTTCTGGTGCACCTATCTTAGATTCAGCATTTTTAGGTTCGCCAGTTACTTTTTAATTGGGTGGTTGAGACCATTAGAAATTAGTAGTTCTTAAGATAAATGTGTCATTAAAACGGAGATTTGATGTGTAAAACCCACCAAAAATAAGCATTTTATCACTAGAAAGGGCACATGCTGCATGATTTGTTCTTGGCAATGGTGGATCACCAGAGCATTATACTAACTTCCATTCACAAGCATTTGTTGCTACTCTCAATGAATATACTTATATGTTAATTACAATATCTACCTTAATTATTTGGCGCTATCTTTGTATTTTTCTTTTCTGCATCTGGTTTCTTCTCGCTATCTAATCCTCCAAATAGTATGTGAGTTTTTCCAACAGTTACAAAAGTATGACCTGATCTAGGTGCTGGAATTTGACCAGATTGCTTCACTTATACCCAAACTAATGGTTGAGGCTGTAAAAAGATATGAACATATATATACCATCTGTAATTTTTAACAAAAAAATTAATAATATCATACTATTCCTATTCATTTCACTTAAATATCTATTATATAGTAAATATATATTATATATCTTTAAAAATTTCAAATTCTTTTTTGTACCTTGCCCTTCTTTTCATTGTATTCATCACTGGAAGTCATTGGAGAATGATACCCTCCTTCACTAAACTATGTTAAATAATATTTACCCTTTTTGAAATCTCACATATTTACTATTTTTCTTTGTTCTTCTAAAATGATATTCTTTTTTTTCTTCCCCAACTCCTTCATTCAAAGCTTATTTTTAAGTTCCTGTTGTCTAAATTGGTTGTGAAATTTCTTAAACAAAAGGTGACGTCTTGCTACTCTATGAAAATATTCTGTCATTTGGGTTTATCTTGCCTTTCTTTTACAAATTCCCACCCAATTTAGAATTCTTCATACTCAAAAATCCTTCCCATCCTTTTATCACATTGCCAATATGACCTGTTTCTTCCAAATATCTTGTTTCCTCATCAAATATACTCTTTTCCAAATTTTTGAGTTCATTCTCTAAAATAAACTTCTTTTCAACTAGGTCTTAGTATTTCTTATCCATTAATATATATATATAAATTTATATAAATTATTTATCATTATTTATTAGATTCCTCATTCTAAACATTATTATAGATGACAGTTTCTTCAATTCACCATTCTATTCTACAGTAAAAGAATTCAAAACTAATATCTAGTCTTATATCTTAAATCATCAATTCTAGGAATATCTTCATGAAAATCAAATATTGGTAAATTTCTGGGAGTGCTTATTTTGTGAGATAATTATGATTCTTTGTGTTTAAAAATTCCAGGTTTTAAATAAATCCATATTTTATACATCTACTAAATGTGCTTATTTGTTGATATTTTATTATTATTAGATTTAATAAAGCGCTTCTTTATTTTGTTTGCTTTATCTAATGTCTTTGTTCTCAACTACTCCACAAATTCGTTAAAATTGTCTTATCATTTTTACTTTTTACTTAATTTTTCAATTCACACTATATTCTTTTATTTGAAAAGGGTTTATTTTATTGGTAAGTATTTCTTCAGTTCTGTTTTATAGAATCAGAAATCTTTTTCTAACTGCTTTATTCTCATTTTAATTAATTTTTTACTTATATTAAAGATAATTTAAATATTCAGCTAATAAAGTACTGATTCATGATTTAAGCACCAGAATTTTTATCTTAGAAGTTCAAGTTTATTATCGTTTATACAAAATAATAATTAGTTAAATAATCTACATTACCAATTTATTTCCTATATCTGTTCCCGTAGTGAAGATGTTAGTAAATTTGTTATTACAACATTGTAGCAAGTTTGATTTATTAAAATATTATGGTAATTTAATGGCTTATTAAATAATAATTTTAACAATATACTATCAAATTATCATAATTGTGCTCACTTTACTATATCCAATCATATTTTGTTTTAGAAAATCATTCTTAATGATAACTTTAGCTTAATTTGATGACAGAAAACATGAATTGATTTTCTACTTAACTTACTCTTCGTTATCATTAGGCGATATTTTTAGAAGTGGCAGAGATGTATTTTTGTTGTTTGGAGTAGTGGTAGTGTAATTAGAATGCGGCTTGGTTCTGTATTTAAGATTAATATTTTCTAATTGTGTATTGATTCTTGCAGCTTGTAAAATAGGAGGCAAAGGTTAAGAAATTTAATCACTGTAATCTTCTGTTTTATGAACTTATCTTTTAGTTTTCTTCCTATAGTATTTCAATTGACCACCATAGCAGATAATGTATTTTTTGTTTAGAATCTAATTTTTATTCATTAATATTTATATATTAATATGTATGAAAATTATGATTTTTCCAAAGATGAAAAGTGGAATCTCTATATTAAATCAGCAGACAATTCAATGTACTATTTCAAATATACTTAGATCTACGGAAAGAATGGAATATTTAAAATAGATTTGGTATAAGGAAAACGTGAACAGAAAACATCAAATTGACAATAATAAAATATCAAATGTCAAAGAGGAATCTAAATTACCATATTATATTTATAGCACTGAGAATATATTCAAAATGTCATTTATGCTTTTGCTTTTTATGTAAGGAGTAGCTTAGATATTTGGATATCTTTTTAATTTTTTAGCATTGTAAAGACAAATACGAAATACTCAAATTTAATAGAGAAAACAATATGTGAAGCTTTTGATAAATAATGAATTCTTTCATAATTTAGTGTTTTTATTCCTATTTCACTTTTTTGAGAGAATGCACAATATTTTCATATATAGTCCAATTGTCATGCACTCCTGGGTTGGAATTTCAGAATTTCTATTCCTCCATCATAAATCAATATATGAAAGTAACAAATTTGTGTGATAATTAGTATAGGAATGTAACAATATATAGATAAAACTAAGTAAAATAAGGAACTTATTATGATACAAAAATAAAAAATGGAAATTATTTTATTTCCAGTCCTTTTATTTGCAAAATTCTTTTTTGACCTAGGTAATTGGATATTAGTAATATTTTATCTCGTTTTTTTAAAAATGAAATACCATACAAATAATAGGTCTAAAGTGGCTTGGATTTAAATTGATTATTTTATAGAGTCCCATTTGCCTATCTTTATTGTTTCTGCCTATAAAGAACTTAGATAAATCGCTGTACATTTCTTTGTGGATTGATAAATATATTATTATGTAATCCAAGAAATCAATTTACAAAATATCTAATCAAAATTAAAAATTAAAGGCTCTACCTGATTTGATATTATTATGATAAATCTGTATTTCAATTCTAGAAGATATCTAATGTATTTCGAAACCAAGATTACATTGACCTTATTTAGTAAAAATTACACTAATATAAATAATAATAATTTATAAATGCGTTTTAGAGTGATTCTAGTTGTTTTAGTTGCTTTGGTTGCAGGCTACAATAAAAAGGACTCTTGTTAGAATATCTAAAAATTTACATATGATGAATGGGATGCGAAATTAATGTGCCCCAACCCTCTAGCTCCAATTCTAGAAACTTAGAATATACCAAAGGCAAAATGTAGCAGATTTAAACCTAGTTTTGATACTTCAAATAGAAAGTTGAATACTCAAGATGTGGAAGAACTTAGATAGAAAATGAAAGAAAGGTAAGAAGGAAATCTAAAATTTGATCACGATCAGCAATATAAGCAGTATAAAGAATAATAAAATAAATAATAAAAAAAGGATGATTTATGATGAAATATCTACTCTATTATTAATCATTATTCTTTTCTCTCACCTCCCCAACAAAAAAACTATTGAAAAAAAGAGGGTTTCTTTTATTCTAACTATTATTATTAAGTCTTTTATTTGTTTAATTATTAAGTCTAGGATTAGTTTGTTAATGCATTTTATTAATAATTTTATAGAGTTTGTGATTTCTCCAATACTTTAAATGTAATTTCAACATCTGTCAAATATGATAATTACCCAGTCCACTCATCGGCTTCATGTATTGTTGATACTCTAAATTGTTATTGAACTGTATTTTAATCATTTACCTAACATAGAATTTCAATAGCTTACAATAATAGTGAACATTCTATTACATTACTCAATTGTTGATATAGATTTCAACTCAATATTTGAATATTCTTCAGTATCAACGAATTCCCAAAATAAAGCATGCTCCTTCAGAGTAAGAATAACATTTTTCCATTGAGTTGAATTAATCTTCTTTTCTACTTAGCTCTCTAAAATAGTTTTTCCCTTCAGATTAATAATTCTTCTTTTACTATCCTACATTTTATATACAGGTATTTAATTAGTTCTACTTACTTAAACAGGCATACTATTATTAATTTGTTAACATTTAAAGATATAATCATGTAGTTTTTTAGCATCACTTAAATAAGGAAATATTAATTCGAATACTCTACCATTGTATATAAAATTTATTTGATATTCATTAGTAACAACAAACTGTAAATTTTAGATTTAGTATAATTCTATAGTTGTCTCTATTACGCTATTACATATAACTATTACTTGTCAATGTTGCCAAGTTGTTTTCATATTTTAATAAATTTATAGTATCCAAAGTGTATTATTAAGGAATGAACTTAATAAATTAATGAATCTAGTCTAAAGACTCAATACTTATGGAAGTGAAAAGCAACAACCATCTCTTCTTTTTAACTAATGGATTCTTGACAGACTTTTTTTCAACCAACAATCTCAAAATAAACTCTTTGTTCTTATATTTTACTAAATATTACTTTATCACCCATAGCTTCAATTGTCTATTAGATATAGGATGATTTAATTAATGAACTTTATGTATCTTGTGTTTTTTATTAAATAATATTGGATAAAATTTCTTCTCTTCTCAAATAAAATTAAATTATTGTTTGTATAGGTATTTCATGCCTTGAAAATAATTATTGATTACCACTTGACCTTATTCATAGTGGATAATTCAGACTTTGTTTTGGATGTTTAATTAAATGGTACTTTCAAAATATCTAGCTGAAAATCAAACATTATGAATACCCATTTTTCCTTTATTTCCTTGTTTTCTGCTTTTAACTAAAATTTTCTCTAACCAACATGAATAATAAACTCGTTTTTATTAGGGTCTAAATAATCCACCTACACAATATTCTATTTCATTATAACTCCTTTATCATTAGATATTTCTAAATACCTTTTGGTTGATAAGGAGGTAAATCCACTTTGTTTTTAAAATATAAGAGTAGATTATCACAATAAACAAAATATCTCTTTTGCCATCCTTTTATAAGAACAGGACTTTTTTTTTCTAAGAAGCTTTCCATTATAAATATATAATAATTGTTTATAATAACAATAGTAACTATCTAATCAATATAGAATCATTAAATTTATATGGCATACGAGATTGTTATAATATCTGTTTCATCACTTTGCCCATAATTTGAATAATTAATAATAATTATTCTTACAATTCGTTACATGTAGATTCTGTTCTTTCAAATTAAAATTACTCAAATATAAGTTTGATAAGATATAGAAATCATGGTAAATATGGTATAATTATTCTTTAATAATTTTAAATAAGAATAAAAATCAAAAAATTCTAGTTTTTATTTTTTTATCTATCAATCCTTTGACAGCATTGCTATCATAAAACTTTTCTGCAAATGAGGATTATTATGATTCGGTGTTCAAATTTTTAGACACGTAAGATCTAATAGGAAAATACTATACTTATTAAAAGATGATCTATATTATCCTTCAAAACTTTATTTAGTACTAAATAATCTTGGGCTAACAGGTCTAATCAATTTTGAAGGCACAGAATAATGTGATTAAAAAAAATGTTATGATGTCGTTTCTTTAATTAAAGATTAGGCATTCTCGCAAAATGGACCTCTAGATGCTTATATAAAAATACAATTTTATGTGCTTTTGTAATTCAACTTTATCAGTTTTAATTTATTTAAAATTTTTGGAATAATTAGTTTCGGCAATAAAGGGTAAGGTTGACTATTATTTAGGGGACAATTATTAAGTAACTTTACCTGGATATTGACCCTTCCAATTCATAAAGTTTGAGTTGTATGTTGATAAGAATGTTGACTAGTTCAAATTAGGATTGTATTCTGGCTTAAAATTATCAACTTTTTCAGAGTTCTGAGGTACAAATTATTGCTTTAATATTGAAAATAATACATTATAAACACTCTTTTTCTATAGATAAGCCAAATTAGAGGCATAATACTGTTCATAGGCTTTTGATTAATTCAAAAGTTGTTGATCAGGGAGATGTTTCGACCCGGAATAATCTCTTGAATATTAAGTTGTTTATTTTTTGGGTTGATAATATTTAATTTCATTAAAATTAATGTTCTTATTTAGTAAATCTTATTGAGCTAATTCTAGTTTACATTAACAAACTTTCAGTAAACCTTGAAAATATTCTGCATTATTATTGACAACTTCTTCGATGGTTTAATTTTATTCCACTAAGTCCTTCCAAATTTCGTGCTCTAGAGGAAATATCTCAATCACTGCTTAATACAATGTTCTGCTATTACTATCAACAAATTATTAGTCTGATGAGTTAATTAGTGGAAATTAGATAGTGCTCAATTTCTTATCTTCTAAAATAGAGCTATTGAGTGAAAGCTAGTATTAGTTTTCTTATGGAAAATATGACTATTTTACATCATTGTGATCATCTCTAGTGATAAGGTTATTTTTTATTTTTAATACTTTCCTTTTGATTGGAGATTAATTTCTTGATAATTCTTTAGAGTTCATTTATTTATTTGTAGATAAAGATGAATTATTAGTTCTTGAAAAGTCATTATTTGATAGTATTCTTTTAATTTCATCACTAATGATCATTTAATTTTAATATAAGAAAATATATTTATTTATATAAATTTATTTATATATGTCTATGTAAAAGACTGTGTGATAAAATATTTTGAATTAATATTCTATAAATGCATAATTAAGATTAAATAAAATAAAAGCAAAAACAAAGTTTTATTATTATTTTTATTTGGATGAAAAATAAATATGGATAAGCTCAGCTAATCAACAAGTAAGTTATGAGAGTGGGTGGAAATGGTGCTCTAGATACATAAGTCACAAAAACAAAAAAAAGGGAATTCTAATATCAGTAAATAGATTAGTTACAGCAAAAAAAATATTAAATTTCACAGCCCAATTAATAGAAGATGAAAGATCTTGCTGCTAAGAAAATATTTAGATTTTTGTATAAAATTTATAAATAGTATTATTTTAATAATCATAATTTTAAGAAAAGAGAAATAACATCGATATCGAAATTTTGTGATTGAGGAGTTGATAAATACAGAAAAAAATTATGTAAATGATTTGAAAATATTAATTGTCATCTAGAATTAAGTTAAACAATGGTTAAACAAACAATAAATTGAAATTATATTTAATAATCTCAAATAATTGTATGAGTTAAATAGCTCTTTTCTTTAAGATTTAGAAGGATTTCTTCCTTATAAAAGATCCAAATTATTAGGACCTATAATGAAAGGATTAGCTCCTTTTTTTAAAGTGTATTTCACCTATTATGAAGGATTCAATAAATCTATGTCAACCCTTAAATAAAGCATAAATGATAAAGAGGATTTCAGAAAATTTCTTAAAAATATGTCCTCAATCAAAGACTATAATAATTAAGATATTGAGAGTTTTTTAATTAAACCTGTTTAAAGAATACCCAAATACAATCTTCTATTAGAAGACCTAATAAAACATACCGAAAAAACTCATCCAGATTATAAAAACTTATGCGAGAGTTTAGAGCTTTTTAAAAAGATTAATGATGATAACAACAAAAATATGGATAAATTTTTATCCAGTAAATTGTTTGATATGGAGAAATGGTTTGGAAATAAGCTAAGCTAGAAATTAGTAGATTCTAAAAGAAAATACATTACTGAACTTTTAACTTCGATTTTAGATCAAAACAATAAAGTCATTATTGCGACAGCTTTTATTCTTAGTGATTTAATCATTATAGGAGAAAGATAGGATAATCAATACCAATATATCTAGAGTGTATTTTTAGATGATCGAAGTGGATGTTTAGATGTTGAGAATTAATAACAACTTTAAAATATTTACATATTATAGGGTATGAGAGGGTAATCAATTACATTTATCGAACAGACACAAAATGATAAAATTGAAAAAATGGCTAAGTTACAAAAAATAATTCAAGAATGTAAAGAGAAATCAAAATATACATTTTAAAGGCAAGCATTTCGGGCAGGATCTGAAAAAAAAGTTTAATTAAATAAGATTAAGGTAACTGCTTTAGGTCTAGATGAAAGACATGAAAATTTGAGTAGCTACAAAGTATATATAATTGAAGTTGGCATAGAAGAGGTTTTTTAGAGATTATTTTTAAGATTTAGTTAATGTATTAAAATCTAGGATTTTATAAAAAAGAAATACCCAACGATCTAACTTCATTTCTTAAAATAAAATACTACTTTAAACTTATTGAATGATTAAAAAGAAATTGAATCAAGGATGATAGCGGTTCCTTTATTTATTTAATCTGTTCTAATGTCAGATATTACAAGACAGAATCCATAAATTTTGAAGGACTTAGGATTGCCTGAAAATTTTTATGATTTGCCATCAGAGGCTGACAAATTCAGGAATCAAAGAATCGGAACTCAAAAAGTACCTGATAGATTCAGTTATGTGTCTCCTACTAGAACTCTAATTAAGACAGTTGACTATGGGAATGATTAATAATCTCTTTAGTGTAATCAGTGCAATCATAGATTATTAAGCGCATCCTCTATGATGAGTAGAAATATTACTTTAGTTGAAGAAAAAAAAAAATAAAAAGAAAAGGATTCTACTTAAATCATAGTAAATCATTATATACCGAAAGAAAAGCCTTGGGAATTTAATGTTCAAAACAATACTAAAGTGTTGCACGTATTAGACTAGATTTAGAAGGTATTGTAATTGCAATAGATTTATGACTTCAAATTATATGTATATGATAATAAATCTCGAGTGAAAATATTGTAAAATGATGAAAATATATGTGATTTGTTTGGGGATAGCTTTATTTTTGCAAAAAAAAAGAAAGAACTTTGGTTTAAAAAGATTTTATATTAGGAAATGGAATATGAGAAGACCTTGTTATATTCTGACAGTGCTAGGATGAAACTGTTATATTACTAATTAGTTAAGGATATCTAAATTTCTACAATACCATTTTCAACTTAGAATTAATATATTAAATTAGCTGCCATTCATTTGTATTTATAGAACTGCAATCTCTCTTTTGATGTCATACAATAAATCATCCCTTCTTCCATTTTATAACTTAAGTAAAGAGAGTATTGGAATTGCGTTGTAACCTAAGAGTTTAAGGAATTCAAGGCAAGTATTTAAAATACTTAATCCACACTTATTCAAATTAATGAAACTGAAGACATCGCAAAAGTTAAGTCAAAAGGCATCTTTTCATCTATAATTCAATCTACCCAAAATCAATTCTCCTAAATTGAAAATATCAATGTTGATTCAACAAAAGCAATGATTCAGTTTATTTCAGAATGCTTGAAAAACGAATTCTGCATTTAATAATTATTTTAAATTATTTGCAAAGAAGCTTTGTCTTAATTTGGTGAATAAAACTTAGTTTTGGGTATTGGTTATCAAGGAATTCGACTCTATAGTAGCTCAAAGGATAGAATATGGGAAAAAATTGATAAACCACAATCCTTCAATGTTTTCCCAGCATCTATTGAAATTAGATTTAAAGGTGGAAAGCTTAAGTTCGAAACCAATTAAGGATTTCAAATCTAATCTATGTTTGATGAATATTAAGCAATCAAATCTTAGAATTAAGAATGACATGTTATTTTACAAATCCTTATTATTATATTATTGTTATATTAATATTTTTTATGATTATATTCGATTCATAAATGAAGCAAAATGAAAATATCGAAGATGAATCTGAAGATAAGTATGAAGTAAAAAGGGATATATTAGATAATTATACGTACCATTATTTCCTATGAGAAAAAAACCGTCAATAGGATCAAGTCAAATATCTTCACAATCCACATCATAATCAACTTAAATGCTTACCTAATATAGAAGTATGTAAGATTCAAATGAGAAAAGAGAATTAGAAGCTACAATAATCAAAGAACTCATGAAAGATAAGCGATCATCTGAATTCTATGCGGTTTAAGAAAATTGGATTTCATAATATAAATAATATTTGTATTAAAATGGAGAAAGACCAGGTATTTTAGATAACAATAACTGTACTTAATACATAATTGTTAATGAGGCAGTTTGGATTTTTTTTAAACAAGAATATAAAGCTTATCCAGAGATTATTTGCAAATAAAAACACTCAAGAACAAATGATAAAAGATCAAAAACTGTAGAACCTGCTTTAAATCGTTAATCTGGGTCTAATTCTTAATCCAACTATGAGTTGCCTCTTATAGGGATGAAAAATGATTCTTACTATTGTTATATGCATTCTGGGTTATAATCCCTATTAAGCATAGCTGATCTGAATTATTTTATAATCAAATATATCTAAAGAATAAATAAATAATACCTAATAGACAAAAAAAAGGCAAATATTGTTTCATTTACCTGGGCATATTTCGAGTTAATTGAATAAATCAAAGCAAGTACTATTCCTATTAAAATTAACACCATTAAAACTCTGATAATAAATTAATTTCATCCAAAAAACCAGCATGATTGTCATGAATTCTTACTATATTTATTAGGACACATTGAAGATGAAATATTAAATTTCAATAAGGAAACTAAATCCACTTATATAAACTTTGTAGAGTAAATCTTTAAAGGTAGCATATTTTATATTTAATAGGAAAACTTTAGACTAATATTATATGTCAACTTTGTAAAAATAAAGTTAAATAAATTGAGCCATTCCTCACTTTATCATTAGCCATCTCTCAATCCAAAACTCTTGAATAATGTCTAGATGAATTTCTAAAAGAAGAAACTCTCAAAGATTATAAATGTGCTAAATGTCAGTCAACTTGTATAAAGAGCCTTCAAATTGTTTCTATTCCATCGATACTAGTGTTACACCTCAAGCGATTCTAATTTTTACCCTAATGCCATAAAAACAACAAAACTATAACATATCCAATTGAGATATTAAATTTTGGCAATAAAACTTATAGACTCAGAGCAGTTATTGTTCACACCGGCAATTTATAATCAGGGCATTATTTCACATTTGCAAAGAGATATCATCAATGGTTTCTTTTTAACGATGAGACTGTGAAAGCAGTTACCAAAAAATAAGTACTTATGCAAGCAGCATATATCCTCTTTTACTAAATTAATGAGAATCCATGATTTTGAGATTCAAATTTATTTATATATGGATTCCAAAGTGTAATTAATTTGTTAAATAAATAATAGCCAATTAAATTTTATTCTCATTTATATCTTGTTAATTAGTAAATTATGATTGTTTTCAAATTAAAGATTATAAAATATTGTAGATTTTCGTATTTTTACTATAATATTATTATAATGTTAAAATATATATTAAATTGTAATTTTCAAAAATAGAATAATACTTATTTTTTAAATAATTCCTATCAACCATTCAATGAATTTAACACTTTTCTTCACATTAAATTTCATAATAATTCTATATTGTATGCTTCATCTGCCATCAAAACATGAATCTATTAGTGAATAGAATATTAGGATTCTATAAATTTTTTATGGTCAAAATTATATATTTAATAGTTATTATTATATTCGAGTCTAGAATAAGAATTAAAACTTTATGCTATTGGAATATCAGATTGATTGTAAACAAAATAGTGATATGTTTTTTTTCAAAGAATTAATTATAGATTTAAAAATATAGATCAAATAAATGGGGAAGATGATTATCTTGTGTAATGAGATAGTGTTTATAAATAAATTATAAAAATGATTTAAGACTCTTGCTTAGAGAATTGGTAAAAGTGGAAAGGTCAAGAAGGTTTCTTTGATTCTCGGTTAGAGTCTAGAATCTAATCACAAAAAGAATGATGCTATCTAACCCAAAGATTTCTTACTTAAATTACACAATTGAAGATCTCAAATTATGAAGATACCCAATCGCTTATGAAGATAGATCAATACTATTAAAATCTGATAATTTTTATATTTATCCATAAACATCAATTCTAATAAGAAATTCAATCATAATAAGAATTTACAAAAAAATATCTATTCAAATAAGTTAACAACAGCTTGAATCTACTCTTTCAGTATTATGACTATTATTTTTCTTTTCATCCATTGCTTATTTTTTATTGGGTTGAATTGCATCTTAAATTACAATTCTAAACTTTTTGGAATCTTGTTATGTTAAAATTGCATCACTATTTGATTCTAAATATCTTAAGATTCTCAAAGAATCCTATATTCCTCTTTTCCAATATTCAGATTCAGAGTTTGTCTCATAATTACTCTCAAGAATTGATAGTTTAACAATATAAGGATTTAATGCTCCTTATTCACAGTCATCATTATTATGGGGTTTTTGCTTTTTTGCAAGAGCAATAGCTGCAAATTGAATTTCTCTCTCTTATTCGGAAGGAGAAACAAAAAATTTTTATTAAATTTTGGTTAGTGCTTACATTCTAATTTGAAATTTATTTTCTTTTGCTTTTTCAACCATATAATCTAATGCTGCATTTATAGCATTGAATGTTGTTCCAATAATTGGTACAGATCCCATTATAAATGAACCAGTACTTGACATAGTTTTTAGAAAGTCAGCCACTTTCTCAGAATTGCTTTCTACCATAGCATCTCTGTTTATTGTAAATAGATTAGTTGACATTAATTACATAGCATGTAAATAATTATATAAGCGCCAAAATAAGGATTTGTAATATAAAAATGATTGAAAGTTCTCTGGTTTCTTTAATAAATTTAATTCTTCTTCTAATTAGTAAGAATCTTATTCCTCCAATTTCTAAACCTTAGATTCTAATTATAAAATCTTTTCTTTTGATTCCTTAGACTCTTNTATATTGTATGCTTCATCTGCCATCAAAACATGAATCTATTAGTGAATAGAATATTAGGATTCTATAAATTTTTTATGGTCAAAATTATATATTTAATAGTTATTATTATATTCGAGTCTAGAATAAGAATTAAAACTTTATGCTATTGGAATATCAGATTGATTGTAAACAAAATAGTGATATGTTTTTTTTCAAAGAATTAATTATAGATTTAAAAATATAGATCAAATAAATGGGGAAGATGATTATCTTGTGTAATGAGATAGTGTTTATAAATAAATTATAAAAATGATTTAAGACTCTTGCTTAGAGAATTGGTAAAAGTGGAAAGGTCAAGAAGGTTTCTTTGATTCTCGGTTAGAGTCTAGAATCTAATCACAAAAAGAATGATGCTATCTAACCCAAAGATTTCTTACTTAAATTACACAATTGAAGATCTCAAATTATGAAGATACCCAATCGCTTATGAAGATAGATCAATACTATTAAAATCTGATAATTTTTATATTTATCCATAAACATCAATTCTAATAAGAAATTCAATCATAATAAGAATTTACAAAAAAATATCTATTCAAATAAGTTAACAACAGCTTGAATCTACTCTTTCAGTATTATGACTATTATTTTTCTTTTCATCCATTGCTTATTTTTTATTGGGTTGAATTGCATCTTAAATTACAATTCTAAACTTTTTGGAATCTTGTTATGTTAAAATTGCATCACTATTTGATTCTAAATATCTTAAGATTCTCAAAGAATCCTATATTCCTCTTTTCCAATATTCAGATTCAGAGTTTGTCTCATAATTACTCTCAAGAATTGATAGTTTAACAATATAAGGATTTAATGCTCCTTATTCACAGTCATCATTATTATGGGGTTTTTGCTTTTTTGCAAGAGCAATAGCTGCAAATTGAATTTCTCTCTCTTATTCGGAAGGAGAAACAAAAAATTTTTATTAAATTTTGGTTAGTGCTTACATTCTAATTTGAAATTTATTTTCTTTTGCTTTTTCAACCATATAATCTAATGCTGCATTTATAGCATTGAATGTTGTTCCAATAATTGGTACAGATCCCATTATAAATGAACCAGTACTTGACATAGTTTTTAGAAAGTCAGCCACTTTCTCAGAATTGCTTTCTACCATAGCATCTCTGTTTATTGTAAATAGATTAGTTGACATTAATTACATAGCATGTAAATAATTATATAAGCGCCAAAATAAGGATTTGTAATATAAAAATGATTGAAAGTTCTCTGGTTTCTTTAATAAATTTAATTCTTCTTCTAATTAGTAAGAATCTTATTCCTCCAATTTCTAAACCTTAGATTCTAATTATAAAATCTTTTCTTTTGATTCCTTAGACTCTTTTTCTAACTTGTCATATATTGCTTTTACTTCTTATTCTATTTTAAATAAGAAATCCAATATTTATTGTTGTTAATTCTTATCAATTTATTCATTTGTTGGTTTCATACCACTAGCTGCTTATTCCTAGATCTTATTGATTTCTAATAAAAATGCTTATTCTTATTACTAGTTAATTTAGTTGTTTTTTGCAAATTGAGCAACATTATTTTTTGTTATTTAAAATTGATTGTCAATCTCAGAAATCAACCTTAATTTACTTTAAATAAATATAATATTTTTCGATGAAAGATTTCTACATTTGAATTTTGAATCAATGATTTATTCTAAGCAGCCTTAAGCAAGTGAGAAAAAATTTTTAGCTTTAATGTAATCCTTTTGGTGATAGTATAAACTACCAAGATTAGTTAGATATAATGGATTCAAAGGATTTATTTCTATGGCCTTATTATAATCTTTGATAGCTTATTCCATTTTACCATCATTCATATACAAATTACCTATTAATGTTGAATAATTTAACCTCTAGAATTATAAGTATCAGAATGAGCTTAATTTCGTTCTAATACTAGCATATAATCTTTTAGAGCCTTTTCTTTTTCCCCCAAATTTTAATATAAAATGCCTTGATGTTAAAACAATTATACCTCTATTATAAAGAGAATTAACATATTTAGGGTTGAGTTCGGTAGCCTTATTATAGTCCTTAAATGCTTCATCCAATTTATTCAATTCTTTATACAAATTACCTGAACTAGATTAATTTCTTACCTCGACTATTATAAGCTTCTTCATTTTTATTGTCAAGTTCAATCGCCTTATTAAAATCATTAAGGGCTTCTTGATTTCTCTCTTGTTTTTTTAATAAAAGCCCTATTTTAATTGAGCAAACAAGAACCTCTGTTACAATATTTAAAGGAACTTAAAGGATCTAGCAAAATAGACTAATTATAATCATTAAGTGCTTCCTAATCTAATCCTTAATCGCTAAAGAGATTGGCTAGAGTTATAACTGTAAATTAACCTCGATTATTATAGGTGCTAGGATTATTAGGATCTAATAAAAGAGATGTATTGAAATCAATCATTGCTTCTTTATCTTTTTCCAGTTCATGGTAAATACATCCTAAAAGAATATGTGTTAATTGTACCCCTTCTATTAAAGGTTGAGGCATTTTTAGGATCTAGTTCAATTATTTTGTTTAAATCATTCAACGCTTCTTAATATTTTTTTTATTTTTGATATAGCAATGCTATGGATGATAGTAATGTATACCTCTATTAAAATAAGCATTAATGAATTGAGGGTCAAGATCAATAGCTTGTTGATAGTCATTAAAAGCTTTCTAATTTTGTCCCATTTTCTCCATCAAATCAGCTAAAAATAAAAATCAATAAAACCTCTACACTTATAGAGCTTAGCATCCTTTGGATTTAATTCAATTACCTTATTAAAATTCTTTAAGGCATCATCCATCCTTCCAAGTTCATCTAGTAAAATTCCTAGAATAGATATAAATAATGCCTCTATTCAAATAGGCACTCTAATAAGAAGGGTCTAATTCTATTGCCTTGTTGTAATCTTGTATTGCTTTCTCCTTTTAGCCTACTTCATCAAGTAAAATAGCTATTATAACTTTTGGTGAAAATTACCTCTATTATAGTATGCTTCAACTGTATTAGGATGCATTTACAACAATATATTATACGAATTTAAGGCTTCTTCTTTCTTTCCAAGTTTTCTCAGAATGATTGCTTTGTAAAATTAGATTAAATACCTTGATTAAAGTAAGCATTTTAATATTTTGGATCAAGTTTTATAACCTATTAATAGCTTAATAGAGCATTCTCTTCTTGCCCCAATTCATTTAATAATAATGCTAGACACAATATAATAACCACACTACCTTTATTATAGTGAGCATCCTTATTTGAAGGGTTTAATTCAATTGCTTTAGTAAAATCCTATAATGACTAAATTTTATTTTTCTGCATCAGAAGAAATCCTCTGCGAAAATACGGGTTAGCATCATTGGGATTTAGATCTATTAATTTATTGTAACAATTAATAGCCTCATCATTTTTACCAAGATTTTTCAACAATATGGCTGGTCTATCAAATGATAATTACCTTAATTAGAATAAGCATCTTGTTCTTCTGGTTTGATTTCAATTATCTTCTAATAACAATTTATTGCTTCTTCATCTCTTCCCAAAGTATGGAAAATATTAGCTACTTTAACAACATGATTACCTAAATTATTGTAGGCATTTGCATTATTAGGATTTAAGNTACCTCTATTATAAAGAGAATTAACATATTTAGGGTTGAGTTCGGTAGCCTTATTATAGTCCTTAAATGCTTCATCCAATTTATTCAATTCTTTATACAAATTACCTGAACTAGATTAATTTCTTACCTCGACTATTATAAGCTTCTTCATTTTTATTGTCAAGTTCAATCGCCTTATTAAAATCATTAAGGGCTTCTTGATTTCTCTCTTGTTTTTTTAATAAAAGCCCTATTTTAATTGAGCAAACAAGAACCTCTGTTACAATATTTAAAGGAACTTAAAGGATCTAGCAAAATAGACTAATTATAATCATTAAGTGCTTCCTAATCTAATCCTTAATCGCTAAAGAGATTGGCTAGAGTTATAACTGTAAATTAACCTCGATTATTATAGGTGCTAGGATTATTAGGATCTAATAAAAGAGATGTATTGAAATCAATCATTGCTTCTTTATCTTTTTCCAGTTCATGGTAAATACATCCTAAAAGAATATGTGTTAATTGTACCCCTTCTATTAAAGGTTGAGGCATTTTTAGGATCTAGTTCAATTATTTTGTTTAAATCATTCAACGCTTCTTAATATTTTTTTTATTTTTGATATAGCAATGCTATGGATGATAGTAATGTATACCTCTATTAAAATAAGCATTAATGAATTGAGGGTCAAGATCAATAGCTTGTTGATAGTCATTAAAAGCTTTCTAATTTTGTCCCATTTTCTCCATCAAATCAGCTAAAAATAAAAATCAATAAAACCTCTACACTTATAGAGCTTAGCATCCTTTGGATTTAATTCAATTACCTTATTAAAATTCTTTAAGGCATCATCCATCCTTCCAAGTTCATCTAGTAAAATTCCTAGAATAGATATAAATAATGCCTCTATTCAAATAGGCACTCTAATAAGAAGGGTCTAATTCTATTGCCTTGTTGTAATCTTGTATTGCTTTCTCCTTTTAGCCTACTTCATCAAGTAAAATAGCTATTATAACTTTTGGTGAAAATTACCTCTATTATAGTATGCTTCAACTGTATTAGGATGCATTTACAACAATATATTATACGAATTTAAGGCTTCTTCTTTCTTTCCAAGTTTTCTCAGAATGATTGCTTTGTAAAATTAGATTAAATACCTTGATTAAAGTAAGCATTTTAATATTTTGGATCAAGTTTTATAACCTATTAATAGCTTAATAGAGCATTCTCTTCTTGCCCCAATTCATTTAATAATAATGCTAGACACAATATAATAACCACACTACCTTTATTATAGTGAGCATCCTTATTTGAAGGGTTTAATTCAATTGCTTTAGTAAAATCCTATAATGACTAAATTTTATTTTTCTGCATCAGAAGAAATCCTCTGCGAAAATACGGGTTAGCATCATTGGGATTTAGATCTATTAATTTATTGTAACAATTAATAGCCTCATCATTTTTACCAAGATTTTTCAACAATATGGCTGGTCTATCAAATGATAATTACCTTAATTAGAATAAGCATCTTGTTCTTCTGGTTTGATTTCAATTATCTTCTAATAACAATTTATTGCTTCTTCATCTCTTCCCAAAGTATGGAAAATATTAGCTACTTTAACAACATGATTACCTAAATTATTGTAGGCATTTGCATTATTAGGATTTAAGCTAAGAACTTTTTTATAATCTTTAACTGCATCTTCTGTTTTGCCTAACATATTTAAAGTCATTGCTAATAATTGATAGAAAATTAACCTCTCTTAAAGTAGCAGTTTTCATGATTTGGATTGAGCTGAATTACTCTATCGTAATCTTTTAAACATTCTTCATTATTCCCCAAATTTGAATGAAGGATACCTATTCATAATTAACTGATTGTAAACCTCTTTGATAGTAGGCATTTACATATGTAGAATCTAATTCTATTACTTTATTTAAATCTTTAACAGCATCTTTATACTTTCCTAACTTGTTTAAAGCAATAAATTTGTTGTAATATGCATTTATGTAGTTTGGATCAATTTATATAACCTTTTAAAAATCTTTTATAGCTTCTTCATCCTTATTTAGATCCAATAATAAATTTGCTTTTATATATCTATTATACTTACCTCTATTTTGGTAAGGTTAGACTAAATTAGGATCAAGCTCTATAGCCTTAGTAAAATCGTTTAACGCCTCCTAATTTAAATTTTATTCTTTGTGACACCATCCTAGTTATTGCATTTAATAAATGATACCTCTATACAAATATGCAGAGGCAAGCTTTGGCATTAGTTCCAGAGCCTTGTTGGCTTCTTAAATTGCTTGGACAAATTTATTTTCTTTATATAAATCCTTGAATTAAAAATAATTCTACATAGCTCAAATCTAGATGTTTATAAGCTTTATTTTGATTTTCCACATTTTGATTAGCATTATCCTAGTTTTAAATCATATTTTTTGAGTTTTTCAAATAATTATAACCAATAAAATATTTTTTATTTTAGATATAATGGCTAACTTTATTCAAATCCAATTATATTCTATTAATCAAGGTATAATTTAAAACACAATCTTATTATATCTTGTGTTGTAAATATTAATTTGAACTAAGAATATGTTATTATAATTTGATGGCAGTGTTTTATTTAGTTAAACAGCAAAGCAAAGGTAATTACAAAGATCCAATAAAGTATTATCATAAAGGATTAGACAAACTTATAGGAAATCTTTGTCAAAAGAACAGAGGGATCTCATAAACAAAGTAGGATTAGCAAGAGTTTGATAATGGAAATAAATGATATTATCAATGATATTTGGTACTTTAAATTGGCCAGGAAATATGAATAAACACTATAACACTACAGAGAATATAAAATCATAAGAAATAAGTTGGATAAATATTTTCAAAAACAACATCAAAAAGCTAAAATATTCATATGCTAACAATCGATAAATAAATTAAGTATAAAGAGGAAATTGCTGAATTTTTTACTCTTTGTTAATGAAGGATGATAAAGGGTTAAGGCCAAACATATTATCAAATATTTTCAAGATTTACTTGAAAAGCCAATCAAAGTAGATTTGCCTTAAGAACTTTAAAATAGATTAGATGAAATAATTTTTTTAAAGGATATATAATTGCGAATATTGAATCAAAATATATACACAATTGTTATAAATATTTTTAACAAATAGCATTTTGTTCTAACTTGTTATTTGAATACTATAGAAGATATATCTATAAATAATATCTATAGGCGCGAAAATGATTATACAATGAAATTGAGATTAGAAATAAACTAATGTTTGACCATTTAATTAGATTATTTGTTCTCATTATCATAATATAATTTATTTTGTTTCAGTCCTTTTCATAAGATTTCATTTATAATTATTATGGTAGAAACGAAGAATAATCAAAATAAGAATAAATTTTCTAAATAATATAATATATAATGAATATAATGCTAATTTGGAATGTGATAAATATTCATCACCATTTGATTTCGTGTATTTGATATTTCTTGAGATCTTCAACATATGCTATCAAGTATTTGCCATCATTAGATAATGTTGCAAAACACAAGTTTGTCTCATATTTTTATTTTGTAACAATTGTTACATCAGCATCAGTGATCTTGATAATATAAATATGTCGCTTGAATCTCAACAGATATACTTTCTTTTATTAATTATAGCTGATGGGATTCAGATGATAATCAACATATTCTTCATCAATTTCCAATTAGAAGGTTTTCTTATTATTATTTTCAAACTTGCCATCTCTTTATGATTTATAGAAAAACATCTAATCGTTAGCTTTTTAATCGCAGCCCATCCAAACAAACTAGTCATCAGAAATAAAAGCAACTTTTGTTCCATAAGTTTATTAATTAATTTCTTGAATAAATTTCCATTTTTGAGTTTAGTCATCCTTTGTCCAAATTAGAATTTTATTGTCCGCCCCACAAGTTACCATTCTTGTTTCTTTTGAATTTAAGGTTACATCAAATATTGTATTTTAATGATTGTTCTCCAATGAATAATTATAGGTTATTTAATTTTTATTGAAATCCACACTCCAAAAATCAATTTCGCAATTAGCACCAGCTAAAATCAATTCTGTTTCCTCTTTATTTAAAACTATGCAATTAGTCCAATATGATGGTTTTTTTAAGGATTCCCATTCCTTTTCATTCTTTTACTTCCAAATTATTAGGGATCCGCATTCTGCTGCAGATATAAAACTGTTCTTAACTTTGTTACTAGTCACAATTCGTGTTACAGATAATGCATGGCCATTAAGTTTTGTATGCTCTTACATTTTTCCCTAATTGAAGATCCAAACTTTAATTTGTTTTCCACATCCAGTAAAAAGCAATTCTTAAGAAAAGGTTAAAGCATAGCAAGGATCTCTTTGTTTTTAAGTGTCACTCAACTCTAAATTTAAAGGTTTATTTATTTCCTCATAATTCCTTCTATAAAATTCTTGAGTTTTCTTTAAGACATTTTCTGACATTTTCTCTAGGTTTGAAGGAAATGTTTCCAATTTTCTTTTCAAATTTCCAAATGAATTGATTATTTGTTATCTGATTTTCTTTACAATATCGTTTTCCTCTGTTGATTAATCTTTTTTTTTAATATAGATTTCCAGTTCTTCAAAGAAACTGTACTCTAAGTTTTATTTTTTTTAATCTTTTAAAGAAGCTGTTAATTTCTTCACATTGTTTTTAATTGATTCAAAATAATCATTTATTTTTTCCATAACACTATCAACATTCTTTTCTAAGTTTTCTGCCTATTCTAAACTTTCAACCAACAATTTATTTCTGTTTTCACATCTCTTTATCTTTTCGTTTTGCAAAGCTTCAACTACTGCTTAATAATCCTCAACATTAGCATTTTGTTATTCTAACTCACACATATTGCAGGCTAATCTCGAATTAAGGTTTGTATTTTGATCCATTATAACCTTTTCTGGTTTATTTTTATGCGCTTAGCAAACCAAATCAAGAGGTGCATCAATCATTTTAGGTAGAAATTCGGTGTTCATTAATTTTAATATTGAATTATTTAATTCTATAAATCATTTTTATATCACGCATAATTCAAATAAATTATATTTATCAAGACTTGATGTTATTATTTATTAACATAATAAAAATATACTTTGTATTTAGAAATTAGATCTATGTCTGTTTAATAATTGTTAAAAAAATACATTTTAATGATTAATATATTATTTATAACATAATACAAATCAATCAAACTTATACGACACGTGTATGTTTTTTAACCGTTCCAAAATATCTATCCCCAAAATCGCCTATTCCAGGAGCCAGATAATTAATCTCTTTTATCAGTATTGGATCAACTTGAGCTGTTATGATTTTAATGTTTGGATACTCTTTAAAGACTTTATTCAACCCTTGTTCACAACTAACCAAAGTTAAAAATATAATATTTTCTTCCTTTACACCATAATTTTATAATATCTTTAATGCCATACTTGCACTTCCTCCCGTTCCAAGCATTGGGTCAACCATAATAATTTATTACTCCTGAATATTCTCTGGAAGTTTCTCAAAGAAATATTTTGGCATCGATGTCTCTTCGTTTCTTTGAATCAATATTTATCCAATTGACGCCCCTTAAATCACTCTTAAACCTTCATTTAAGAATGCATTTCCTGATCTTAGAATACTTACAATACAGATTCTAAAATAAATAAAATATCTACTCTTCATCAGAGAATTTCACTTCATTTGCATCATAAAAGCCCAAAGGTGATTGTTTTATAGAATTTTTTCTTTACAATTGAGCCAAAGCTTATTCCATCAAGATTCTAATCAATCTATCTGCATTCTTTCTGAATGTCTAAAATATCTTTTTTTTAAATTACCACAATATCAGAATTAGATTCTCTCATCAAAGATAGAATATGTTCAGTCTAATTTCTGTTGAGAATTGATAAGTTTTGATGTTTTTTTAATAAGTTATGTAATTCATCTTCACTTAGAAAATTGTAATGCTGCAACCTATCATGAGAATGGACATTTTGAGAACAAACTACAAAGACTCCCTTAGCTAATCCTAAGCAACAGGCTAACTTTGTGAGGTTTTTAAACATTTTTAATATACTTTATTATTCATAATTTAGAACCAAACCATAAGAATTTGAATAATTAATTTTTTATTAAATCAAATATCTTCTTATATTATATCAGATCATAATTTAATAATATTGTTATTTATAATATATTGATAAATATTTAATATCCATATTATTAGAGTATATGATGTGGCTTTTATCTTCATCGAAATAAACTCTTTTGATAATGTAGATAAAATGAGAATTTCGATATCTTATGTTATTTTAGTATTATATAATTCTACGATTTCGATGAATTGCAGATTTTTGGTTCACAATTAATTGAAACTAAAATGCAATTAAATTATGTATAATTGATAATTCTATTTAATAGGTACTACAAATACAAAAGTTACTAAAATTTCTATATTTAGTGGGATTTATTTGTAGTGAGAGCATTAATATTCAATAGAAGCTCAACCTATTGAGAGAATTTTGTGAATTACATTTTAGTAACCTCAAGTAGATGATATTATAATCAGAATCTATTTTTGATTAAGTTCTAATCTCATATCATTCATATAAAATTGGTTTTTCTATTTTAAACAATTAGTCTTTTTCATTAGCCTGCAATTTAAGGCTTTATTATGATCATTCTGATATTTAGTTGTTGGAGAATTAAAGAATAAATATATATAAAATAAGAATATTTATTTACATAAATTATTGTTTTGATTGATTTATGCTAAAGAAAAATAATTCTTAATCGAATTATTAAATCAAATATAATTTAAATTGTTTCTTATAATTGTAAATATTTAATAAAATAGACATTTTCAAAACCTGAATAAAATTATATTGTAGAAATTTAGTTATTATTATACTAAAAGGCTTTTTAATTATTTTCAATCAAAATTATCTGAATGGTTTAATAAATAAAATATGTATGTATTGTTGTTTAAATATCATTATTTAATATAAGAATGCTTTTAAATGTAATAATCAATTTACTTTTAGTTATGGAATTTTAATATTCATTTGGCTTCCTACTCTGAACTCTTCATTTATTGATAACGGACTCATTTATTTCATGCATAAAAACCCATCATTTTTATCAAATAAGCATTTTGTTCTAACTTGTTATTTGAATACTATAGAAGATATATCTATAAATAATATCTATAGGCGCGAAAATGATTATACAATGAAATTGAGATTAGAAATAAACTAATGTTTGACCATTTAATTAGATTATTTGTTCTCATTATCATAATATAATTTATTTTGTTTCAGTCCTTTTCATAAGATTTCATTTATAATTATTATGGTAGAAACGAAGAATAATCAAAATAAGAATAAATTTTCTAAATAATATAATATATAATGAATATAATGCTAATTTGGAATGTGATAAATATTCATCACCATTTGATTTCGTGTATTTGATATTTCTTGAGATCTTCAACATATGCTATCAAGTATTTGCCATCATTAGATAATGTTGCAAAACACAAGTTTGTCTCATATTTTTATTTTGTAACAATTGTTACATCAGCATCAGTGATCTTGATAATATAAATATGTCGCTTGAATCTCAACAGATATACTTTCTTTTATTAATTATAGCTGATGGGATTCAGATGATAATCAACATATTCTTCATCAATTTCCAATTAGAAGGTTTTCTTATTATTATTTTCAAACTTGCCATCTCTTTATGATTTATAGAAAAACATCTAATCGTTAGCTTTTTAATCGCAGCCCATCCAAACAAACTAGTCATCAGAAATAAAAGCAACTTTTGTTCCATAAGTTTATTAATTAATTTCTTGAATAAATTTCCATTTTTGAGTTTAGTCATCCTTTGTCCAAATTAGAATTTTATTGTCCGCCCCACAAGTTACCATTCTTGTTTCTTTTGAATTTAAGGTTACATCAAATATTGTATTTTAATGATTGTTCTCCAATGAATAATTATAGGTTATTTAATTTTTATTGAAATCCACACTCCAAAAATCAATTTCGCAATTAGCACCAGCTAAAATCAATTCTGTTTCCTCTTTATTTAAAACTATGCAATTAGTCCAATATGATGGTTTTTTTAAGGATTCCCATTCCTTTTCATTCTTTTACTTCCAAATTATTAGGGATCCGCATTCTGCTGCAGATATAAAACTGTTCTTAACTTTGTTACTAGTCACAATTCGTGTTACAGATAATGCATGGCCATTAAGTTTTGTATGCTCTTACATTTTTCCCTAATTGAAGATCCAAACTTTAATTTGTTTTCCACATCCAGTAAAAAGCAATTCTTAAGAAAAGGTTAAAGCATAGCAAGGATCTCTTTGTTTTTAAGTGTCACTCAACTCTAAATTTAAAGGTTTATTTATTTCCTCATAATTCCTTCTATAAAATTCTTGAGTTTTCTTTAAGACATTTTCTGACATTTTCTCTAGGTTTGAAGGAAATGTTTCCAATTTTCTTTTCAAATTTCCAAATGAATTGATTATTTGTTATCTGATTTTCTTTACAATATCGTTTTCCTCTGTTGATTAATCTTTTTTTTTAATATAGATTTCCAGTTCTTCAAAGAAACTGTACTCTAAGTTTTATTTTTTTTAATCTTTTAAAGAAGCTGTTAATTTCTTCACATTGTTTTTAATTGATTCAAAATAATCATTTATTTTTTCCATAACACTATCAACATTCTTTTCTAAGTTTTCTGCCTATTCTAAACTTTCAACCAACAATTTATTTCTGTTTTCACATCTCTTTATCTTTTCGTTTTGCAAAGCTTCAACTACTGCTTAATAATCCTCAACATTAGCATTTTGTTATTCTAACTCACACATATTGCAGGCTAATCTCGAATTAAGGTTTGTATTTTGATCCATTATAACCTTTTCTGGTTTATTTTTATGCGCTTAGCAAACCAAATCAAGAGGTGCATCAATCATTTTAGGTAGAAATTCGGTGTTCATTAATTTTAATATTGAATTATTTAATTCTATAAATCATTTTTATATCACGCATAATTCAAATAAATTATATTTATCAAGACTTGATGTTATTATTTATTAACATAATAAAAATATACTTTGTATTTAGAAATTAGATCTATGTCTGTTTAATAATTGTTAAAAAAATACATTTTAATGATTAATATATTATTTATAACATAATACAAATCAATCAAACTTATACGACACGTGTATGTTTTTTAACCGTTCCAAAATATCTATCCCCAAAATCGCCTATTCCAGGAGCCAGATAATTAATCTCTTTTATCAGTATTGGATCAACTTGAGCTGTTATGATTTTAATGTTTGGATACTCTTTAAAGACTTTATTCAACCCTTGTTCACAACTAACCAAAGTTAAAAATATAATATTTTCTTCCTTTACACCATAATTTTATAATATCTTTAATGCCATACTTGCACTTCCTCCCGTTCCAAGCATTGGGTCAACCATAATAATTTATTACTCCTGAATATTCTCTGGAAGTTTCTCAAAGAAATATTTTGGCATCGATGTCTCTTCGTTTCTTTGAATCAATATTTATCCAATTGACGCCCCTTAAATCACTCTTAAACCTTCATTTAAGAATGCATTTCCTGATCTTAGAATACTTACAATACAGATTCTAAAATAAATAAAATATCTACTCTTCATCAGAGAATTTCACTTCATTTGCATCATAAAAGCCCAAAGGTGATTGTTTTATAGAATTTTTTCTTTACAATTGAGCCAAAGCTTATTCCATCAAGATTCTAATCAATCTATCTGCATTCTTTCTGAATGTCTAAAATATCTTTTTTTTAAATTACCACAATATCAGAATTAGATTCTCTCATCAAAGATAGAATATGTTCAGTCTAATTTCTGTTGAGAATTGATAAGTTTTGATGTTTTTTTAATAAGTTATGTAATTCATCTTCACTTAGAAAATTGTAATGCTGCAACCTATCATGAGAATGGACATTTTGAGAACAAACTACAAAGACTCCCTTAGCTAATCCTAAGCAACAGGCTAACTTTGTGAGGTTTTTAAACATTTTTAATATACTTTATTATTCATAATTTAGAACCAAACCATAAGAATTTGAATAATTAATTTTTTATTAAATCAAATATCTTCTTATATTATATCAGATCATAATTTAATAATATTGTTATTTATAATATATTGATAAATATTTAATATCCATATTATTAGAGTATATGATGTGGCTTTTATCTTNTTTTGAATTTAAGGTTACATCAAATATTGTATTTTAATGATTGTTCTCCAATGAATAATTATAGGTTATTTAATTTTTATTGAAATCCACACTCCAAAAATCAATTTCGCAATTAGCACCAGCTAAAATCAATTCTGTTTCCTCTTTATTTAAAACTATGCAATTAGTCCAATATGATGGTTTTTTTAAGGATTCCCATTCCTTTTCATTCTTTTACTTCCAAATTATTAGGGATCCGCATTCTGCTGCAGATATAAAACTGTTCTTAACTTTGTTACTAGTCACAATTCGTGTTACAGATAATGCATGGCCATTAAGTTTTGTATGCTCTTACATTTTTCCCTAATTGAAGATCCAAACTTTAATTTGTTTTCCACATCCAGTAAAAAGCAATTCTTAAGAAAAGGTTAAAGCATAGCAAGGATCTCTTTGTTTTTAAGTGTCACTCAACTCTAAATTTAAAGGTTTATTTATTTCCTCATAATTCCTTCTATAAAATTCTTGAGTTTTCTTTAAGACATTTTCTGACATTTTCTCTAGGTTTGAAGGAAATGTTTCCAATTTTCTTTTCAAATTTCCAAATGAATTGATTATTTGTTATCTGATTTTCTTTACAATATCGTTTTCCTCTGTTGATTAATCTTTTTTTTTAATATAGATTTCCAGTTCTTCAAAGAAACTGTACTCTAAGTTTTATTTTTTTTAATCTTTTAAAGAAGCTGTTAATTTCTTCACATTGTTTTTAATTGATTCAAAATAATCATTTATTTTTTCCATAACACTATCAACATTCTTTTCTAAGTTTTCTGCCTATTCTAAACTTTCAACCAACAATTTATTTCTGTTTTCACATCTCTTTATCTTTTCGTTTTGCAAAGCTTCAACTACTGCTTAATAATCCTCAACATTAGCATTTTGTTATTCTAACTCACACATATTGCAGGCTAATCTCGAATTAAGGTTTGTATTTTGATCCATTATAACCTTTTCTGGTTTATTTTTATGCGCTTAGCAAACCAAATCAAGAGGTGCATCAATCATTTTAGGTAGAAATTCGGTGTTCATTAATTTTAATATTGAATTATTTAATTCTATAAATCATTTTTATATCACGCATAATTCAAATAAATTATATTTATCAAGACTTGATGTTATTATTTATTAACATAATAAAAATATACTTTGTATTTAGAAATTAGATCTATGTCTGTTTAATAATTGTTAAAAAAATACATTTTAATGATTAATATATTATTTATAACATAATACAAATCAATCAAACTTATACGACACGTGTATGTTTTTTAACCGTTCCAAAATATCTATCCCCAAAATCGCCTATTCCAGGAGCCAGATAATTAATCTCTTTTATCAGTATTGGATCAACTTGAGCTGTTATGATTTTAATGTTTGGATACTCTTTAAAGACTTTATTCAACCCTTGTTCACAACTAACCAAAGTTAAAAATATAATATTTTCTTCCTTTACACCATAATTTTATAATATCTTTAATGCCATACTTGCACTTCCTCCCGTTCCAAGCATTGGGTCAACCATAATAATTTATTACTCCTGAATATTCTCTGGAAGTTTCTCAAAGAAATATTTTGGCATCGATGTCTCTTCGTTTCTTTGAATCAATATTTATCCAATTGACGCCCCTTAAATCACTCTTAAACCTTCATTTAAGAATGCATTTCCTGATCTTAGAATACTTACAATACAGATTCTAAAATAAATAAAATATCTACTCTTCATCAGAGAATTTCACTTCATTTGCATCATAAAAGCCCAAAGGTGATTGTTTTATAGAATTTTTTCTTTACAATTGAGCCAAAGCTTATTCCATCAAGATTCTAATCAATCTATCTGCATTCTTTCTGAATGTCTAAAATATCTTTTTTTTAAATTACCACAATATCAGAATTAGATTCTCTCATCAAAGATAGAATATGTTCAGTCTAATTTCTGTTGAGAATTGATAAGTTTTGATGTTTTTTTAATAAGTTATGTAATTCATCTTCACTTAGAAAATTGTAATGCTGCAACCTATCATGAGAATGGACATTTTGAGAACAAACTACAAAGACTCCCTTAGCTAATCCTAAGCAACAGGCTAACTTTGTGAGGTTTTTAAACATTTTTAATATACTTTATTATTCATAATTTAGAACCAAACCATAAGAATTTGAATAATTAATTTTTTATTAAATCAAATATCTTCTTATATTATATCAGATCATAATTTAATAATATTGTTATTTATAATATATTGATAAATATTTAATATCCATATTATTAGAGTATATGATGTGGCTTTTATCTTCATCGAAATAAACTCTTTTGATAATGTAGATAAAATGAGAATTTCGATATCTTATGTTATTTTAGTATTATATAATTCTACGATTTCGATGAATTGCAGATTTTTGGTTCACAATTAATTGAAACTAAAATGCAATTAAATTATGTATAATTGATAATTCTATTTAATAGGTACTACAAATACAAAAGTTACTAAAATTTCTATATTTAGTGGGATTTATTTGTAGTGAGAGCATTAATATTCAATAGAAGCTCAACCTATTGAGAGAATTTTGTGAATTACATTTTAGTAACCTCAAGTAGATGATATTATAATCAGAATCTATTTTTGATTAAGTTCTAATCTCATATCATTCATATAAAATTGGTTTTTCTATTTTAAACAATTAGTCTTTTTCATTAGCCTGCAATTTAAGGCTTTATTATGATCATTCTGATATTTAGTTGTTGGAGAATTAAAGAATAAATATATATAAAATAAGAATATTTATTTACATAAATTATTGTTTTGATTGATTTATGCTAAAGAAAAATAATTCTTAATCGAATTATTAAATCAAATATAATTTAAATTGTTTCTTATAATTGTAAATATTTAATAAAATAGACATTTTCAAAACCTGAATAAAATTATATTGTAGAAATTTAGTTATTATTATACTAAAAGGCTTTTTAATTATTTTCAATCAAAATTATCTGAATGGNAAATCGCCTATTCCAGGAGCCAGATAATTAATCTCTTTTATCAGTATTGGATCAACTTGAGCTGTTATGATTTTAATGTTTGGATACTCTTTAAAGACTTTATTCAACCCTTGTTCACAACTAACCAAAGTTAAAAATATAATATTTTCTTCCTTTACACCATAATTTTATAATATCTTTAATGCCATACTTGCACTTCCTCCCGTTCCAAGCATTGGGTCAACCATAATAATTTATTACTCCTGAATATTCTCTGGAAGTTTCTCAAAGAAATATTTTGGCATCGATGTCTCTTCGTTTCTTTGAATCAATATTTATCCAATTGACGCCCCTTAAATCACTCTTAAACCTTCATTTAAGAATGCATTTCCTGATCTTAGAATACTTACAATACAGATTCTAAAATAAATAAAATATCTACTCTTCATCAGAGAATTTCACTTCATTTGCATCATAAAAGCCCAAAGGTGATTGTTTTATAGAATTTTTTCTTTACAATTGAGCCAAAGCTTATTCCATCAAGATTCTAATCAATCTATCTGCATTCTTTCTGAATGTCTAAAATATCTTTTTTTTAAATTACCACAATATCAGAATTAGATTCTCTCATCAAAGATAGAATATGTTCAGTCTAATTTCTGTTGAGAATTGATAAGTTTTGATGTTTTTTTAATAAGTTATGTAATTCATCTTCACTTAGAAAATTGTAATGCTGCAACCTATCATGAGAATGGACATTTTGAGAACAAACTACAAAGACTCCCTTAGCTAATCCTAAGCAACAGGCTAACTTTGTGAGGTTTTTAAACATTTTTAATATACTTTATTATTCATAATTTAGAACCAAACCATAAGAATTTGAATAATTAATTTTTTATTAAATCAAATATCTTCTTATATTATATCAGATCATAATTTAATAATATTGTTATTTATAATATATTGATAAATATTTAATATCCATATTATTAGAGTATATGATGTGGCTTTTATCTTCATCGAAATAAACTCTTTTGATAATGTAGATAAAATGAGAATTTCGATATCTTATGTTATTTTAGTATTATATAATTCTACGATTTCGATGAATTGCAGATTTTTGGTTCACAATTAATTGAAACTAAAATGCAATTAAATTATGTATAATTGATAATTCTATTTAATAGGTACTACAAATACAAAAGTTACTAAAATTTCTATATTTAGTGGGATTTATTTGTAGTGAGAGCATTAATATTCAATAGAAGCTCAACCTATTGAGAGAATTTTGTGAATTACATTTTAGTAACCTCAAGTAGATGATATTATAATCAGAATCTATTTTTGATTAAGTTCTAATCTCATATCATTCATATAAAATTGGTTTTTCTATTTTAAACAATTAGTCTTTTTCATTAGCCTGCAATTTAAGGCTTTATTATGATCATTCTGATATTTAGTTGTTGGAGAATTAAAGAATAAATATATATAAAATAAGAATATTTATTTACATAAATTATTGTTTTGATTGATTTATGCTAAAGAAAAATAATTCTTAATCGAATTATTAAATCAAATATAATTTAAATTGTTTCTTATAATTGTAAATATTTAATAAAATAGACATTTTCAAAACCTGAATAAAATTATATTGTAGAAATTTAGTTATTATTATACTAAAAGGCTTTTTAATTATTTTCAATCAAAATTATCTGAATGGTTTAATAAATAAAATATGTATGTATTGTTGTTTAAATATCATTATTTAATATAAGAATGCTTTTAAATGTAATAATCAATTTACTTTTAGTTATGGAATTTTAATATTCATTTGGCTTCCTACTCTGAACTCTTCATTTATTGATAACGGACTCATTTATTTCATGCATAAAAACCCATCATTTTTATCAAATACTAATTCCTCATCTAATTCTGAAACAATGTTTTTATTTCGAGAATTTAAAATATCATATCGTTTTATTGATCCTTGCAAATCCTCCATTTATTTTGTTATTTTTATAGGATTAATCAATATTTCGGTAATATCAAGAAATTTATCTATCAACATTGACTAACTTAAATATAATTATCTGGAAACGGATGAAGTAATTAATTTATAAAGATTAAGTTCATCCTAACCTTTATTTTTATCATTGTTTATAAAATTGCGTTGTTATTTTGATAAACAATTTGCTAAATAAAGTCTATAGCTAATGCGTTAGAAAGGAAATAGGACCACATCAAAAATGACTCTTAAGATTGTAAATAGTCCTCCAATTTTGGCGGCGACATCCATCAACGTCTAGTAGGTTATAAAATGTATTTTTTTCTTTGCATCTAAATTTAGTTCAAACAACGCTATATTATTATTGTCTTCATAATTTAATGTACTGTCAATAGCGGTATTTTCATATTCAATACCTTCAATCTGTTTTAGCTAGGGAAAAAAGTAAAACGGATTATATTCTATAAAGCTTTGAGAATATTTGAAATATATTCGAATATACTTTCCAACTTTATTAAAAATCGGAGTCGAATCTATGCTTTATGCTTTTTCATATGGGGAGACCTCTTATTCTTTATTAAAGTAATGGAAAGAGTATGAGTAAAAAAGATTCGAATTTGTGATATATCTATCGATCTCTTCAGTTGAGGCACAATCTTATAGTTTTAGAAATAAATACTTGAACTAAGAGTGCTATTTTAACATCTTTATACTAGCCCTCCAAATTGAGTAAAATTTTCTAATTTTGGTGATCCCTAGATTCTTATTTCAGGATTATTATTAAGATAATTCTCATCTATACAATATGTAATATTTAAATATTTCTGTGGTACGTCCAGCTATTAATATGATGTTTAGATTACTAAAGAAATATTCGAAGTGCGATTTCCACATATAATGCTTGGAATATTTACACAATTATTTTCACCGTATTATTTTTGACAAAAGTAAAAAGTTATTGAAAATATTCTATTGTTATCGTTGGGAATAGGCTAACCCATAGTGTCTACAAGTCCAGCAGCAAAGAGAAGTTCAGTAGAATGAAATGTATAACCCTATAAAATGGTCGTATTATTGTTTACATCTTCTGGATTAATTACTGCATCTTTTGAATTAAGTACAGCATTTTTCCCTTTGTTCATCTCTAGAATAAAAGAGTTACTAGAATATGCTAAAATAGTAAATAAAATTAGAGTCATTATTGCTCCAATTTTCGTTCTGAATGCTGATTGACTATCAGCTTATAATCTGATTTCTTATCCAAAAATGTCTAGTTTTCTCAGCTATTTAGAAATTAGTTCCATAATGTTAAGAGTAGTTTCTAATATTAATTATTAAAAATCATCACTATTATATTATGTCATTATATTCACAATCGGATTTGGATATATAATAATTTAAAAAAGGCTTTTTAATATACATTAATATATTGTATAAAATAATTACTTAGGAAGGTTTTCATTTTAATTAAGGTATCAACTTAAGTTTAATAAATTTAGACTTCTAATTTAGTATAGGTAGACTCACTAGGGTTCTCCTCTAAATATTCTAATTAATAGAGTTGATTTATTAGATTTTTTAAAATCGAGGGCAATTTTGTTTCATCCTAAATGCCAATAATTGAATTAACACTATTAACATATTGTTATAGTTAGCATCATAATGACTATATTCGAAAATCATAAAAGTTCTCCTAGCATTGCATTTAACTTACATATCTAGTTTTGAATCCACCCTAATGTAATATTTTATATAAATTTTTCTAATGATATTCACAAGTTTTAATTTTTGTTCATTTACTTTTCTAATATAAATTTTCAAATAAAAGGATTTAAATTTTAGCATTTTAATAGTTTTCAATTTGAATATATTTTGGTCTTTAATTTTTTTCAATTAAAAATAAAAAGTTATAGTTCTAAGAACCTTAAAGGGCTAATTGAACCAAATTAGATGAAGCTCACGAATTGTTCTTGAAGATTATCTAAATTACAAAAGTGGTTAAAATTTAAATTAAAAAAAGCACACATCTCATATTTATTTCCATTTTTGTAATCATAATTGAGATTTAATATTTTTGAATTTAATGAAGCCTAAATGATGGCATATTTAGTGATAGAAAAGACTGTATATAGAGATTTAGTATAAAAAATTCAATAAATTATTAAATTTGGGCGAATTATCAAAACTTGAATTACTTGCTAAATCATCAGCAGAATGTAAATACAAATTTAATTATTCTTTAGAACACAATCAATATAAATTGCGTAAATAATTATAAGAAGATATAAACTGTAGAAGTAACATAAAAAATATTTATAATATACTTTAAAATTAAAAAGTTTTCTTTCAACAATAAAAAATCTTTAAAAATAAGGATTTGTAAAGCATGATTTTGATAAGATATTTCAAGAATTTACAATAATTTTACAATAATTCAAGAATTTTATGATCAATTGTATTATATTCTCAAAAATTACTTTGTATAAAGTTTCGAAATTCTATTTAATCGATAATTTAATGGTCCTAATATCGAGAAATATAATTTTCCTTATCCAAGAGATCAAATTTCATAAAGTATCGATCCATATCAACCAACGATTGTGTTCACCAGTAAAGCTGCTCAAATATCTCAAAAAAAAACCACATATAGAAATATCTATAAAATTAATTGAAGGCATGAAAGTGAAAAACTAAGTATTTTACAGTTAGCCATAGAATG
>CAJJDP010000027.1:652121-662163 GCA_905182995.1 Paramecium octaurelia
TATAATAATCGAAGGATAAGTTAAACAATTAGATGTAAAAAATTAAATTACACTAATATTATAGTGGAGGAGGGTCTTATGATGAAAGGGTAGTAAAATTGGAAAATGGATAGAGTTGGATAATGAGTTTTGGTTAGGCGCTGAGATAACTTTATAAGGTGAAACATAAATATTGAATAATAATGGGAAATGGATATTATATATAAAAAGGATGTAAATTAATGAATCGAAGTTTTAGTGTTGGTGGATTTTATGATTTAGGTAGTGAGATAAATAAGGTTAAATCGGAAAGAAGGTTGGTAGATGGGATATTTTGTATAGGAAATTAAATAAATTTGAAATAATGTAAAATACTAAATGAATCATATTTATATTGCTGGTTGATCTTATAATAAAGAAGGTAATGTAATAAAGGGCGGGAAATGGACTGAACTGGGTAGTGGATCTAAATAGCATTCTCAAATCCATCATTTGGCGAATATAAAAATAGCAAGAAAGTTGGTAGATAGGATAGGGTATTTTTTAGAATAGTTTTGGAAACAATATGGTGTAAATTAAAATAAAGTGAATTTTTAGTGGTGATGGGTCATACGATGAACTGGGATCAGGAATGAATTAGTATTTTGGATTGATTTATGTGACTATTATTTGATTATTCATAATTAACTTATAGTGGAGAATACAAAAATGGTTCAAAATTGGAAAATGGGATATTTTATTGAAGGAATTAAATAAGAATTAATGTAAAAAGTCATTACAATAAGAATTCTATGGGGGGTTGATAATATACTTCTGGAGTAGATGGCATAACAATGGAAGATGGACTTAAGTGCATTTTGAGTGTTCTTTGGATTTGTAATTCACTTGTATTGGAGAAAACAAAAATAGCAAAAATGTTGGTAGATGGAATACTTGGGGATAAGAGGTAGTATTGTAATCTAAAAATTTTTAGGGGTGGTGGACAGTATTCAGAAGTAGGAGATGGATTTAAGATTGGGAAATGGATTGAATTGAGTGATGAATTAAATTAATTTGAGTATATCTCTTTCGCAGTAGAATGCAAGAAGGATAAAAAAGTTGGTAAATGAGATATTTGGTGTAAGGATTATGAAACAAAATGAATAAATATATGTATAAGATGAGCATAAATCAAGTGGGGCAGATTCTATAATAATAATGGTAAGGGGATGAAAATTGGAAGTTGATCGAGTTATGTGCAGTTTTTAAGAAAAATAAAAGGTTTTCAAAAGATATCACTAACAATGGAGAATATAAAAAGGATAGACAAGTTGGCAAATGATATATTATGTAGAAAGAATTACTCAAGACTTATTGGATAATAATAGAATGAAAGGTAGTGGATTGAGTTTAGTTATTGGTTTCATATTGATATATAACTCAAGTATATTGGAGAATATAAGAATGGTAAAGTAGGTAAATGGTTTGAATTTGGCATAAAAAAGAATAAGAAACTAAGGAGATGAGATTTTATGATAGAATAAGAATTTAAGAATTTATCAGTCTAACTTTCAAATGGTCAATATTCTTAGCGGCTTATTAAAATTAAACAATGCAAATTGATTGAAAAATTTCTTTACTGAAACAACAGTTTAGGGATTAAGTAAAATATTATATGATTATTATCATCCTTCGATTAAGTAAAGTATTGTTTTTCACTAGTTGGTCGAATCTTTCCTTTAGTTGGTTATTGTCTTTTGGTCAATAAGAGTTTATCGAAATTTATAAGTTTTTCCAATATTTGTTGAAGATTCAATCCTTTTAGGGGCTAAATTCAATGAGATGTTCAAATAGATAGGATGGGCTCATTATTAAACATTATCCTTTTCCACAATTTAATTCTCAACTTTCTTATTATTAAGACTTGCTTTTAGAATTCATTTTCGTAAAATTTGTAATGTAATGTTTCAATTTTTAAAAGATTTATACTTTTCTAATCCATTTTTTGAAATCAAATTTATAAAATATGATTCTATATTTGCTTAAAATATAATTTCTCTAACCAATTCTTTGTAATTAATGCTATCTCAAAGTGCTCAATATAAACTATCAAATACTTAATTTAGCAGCAAAATTTGAATTGGGGCTCAGCTCAGCTATATTATTCTATTAGAATAAGTATTATTTAATATAATAGAATTGGTCTGCTTGAAAATAGAATTCTTTATAGTCATTTTTGTCAAATCTATAATGAAGCAATTATGTAAAAATAATTATAAATATCAATACTTAGTTATTTTTCCTAATCAGCATGCTTTCATTTATTGATTGTAAAATTCCTGATTTTCTAAATGTAATACCATAATTTTTACTAAAATATTAATAGTTTTGAATAAAAATTATAAATCTATAAATAATTAGGTTATATATATTTAGATATTTCTCCAGAATTTTATTATTTAATTTAGATGTAATAAATACTAAATACTATTGATAAAATCGATATTTTTGGGGTTCCTGTAAGTCTTTTAACCTCGGCTAAGGAATCCCTATATCAAAGCAAGCTTGGTGGATTAATTACTATTTTGATTGGAGGGATTAGTTTCACATATTTTTTATATATCATCATTTAATGGATTGATCATCAAATACCTGCTATTGTTAGTATTAATTAACAAACTATTTCATATGCAGAATTTCAGTTGTCAGACTCTATTATTTAATTGAAATTATAAGATTTTTCAGGTGATGTTGATCCTTTTAGAAAAGAGAATAATATCATTACTCCTAATTTATATATAATTTTGAATACAACAATAGTTGATAAACCAATTCCATTATTTAGTAGTAAAGATAAGCCATTTACTATCTCAATCGATAACGGTACTATTGTTTTAAATCATGATTATGTTGGAATTGATGACCATCTCTAAATGACCCAATTGTTGCTTGTTTTAGAAAGCTGTTCTAATTTGACTGCTGTCCCTGGAAGTTATTGTGCTGATGAAAATGTAATAAATGAGTATTTAACCAAATTTCATGGGTTTTTATTTTTAACAATTAGATTAAATTAACTTAAGTATTCTGTTGGAGAATTGGAAGAAATAGAAAAGTAGTATTATACAGCATTTGAATTATCCAAACCTTTATATTCGTAAGTCTTGCTCAAATAATAAGAAACTGTTGTCGATGATGGAATATTATTTAATAATTATAATTACTACTATTTTTTAAACAATTATGAGTTAATTCATTAACCTGTTGATAGTTATTTTACTTCTCAGGTGGTTAGCTAAATATCAAAACAGAAGTATGAATTCAAGAGTTTTGGTTGTTATTTATTTAGAATTGATAATATTTCGGTTAATGAAAGTATAACATTGCCTAAGCTAGGTTAAGTTCTAGCTCAAGTTGGTTCAATTGTTTAAGTAATATTTTTGTTAAAATATTTTGCAATATATTATAATAAGATGTTATTGGAAAATGAATTGTTGCATGAAATAGTAACTATGTATTATCCAGAAATGAAAAAAATCAAGTTGAACTTATTCAATCAATTTGAAGATTAGAACAATAATAGTTCAGAAGAAAACGTGGATAGAAAACTTGAAAATTTCAAATATAAATATAAAGCTTTTATTAACAGAGCAAAAGAAAAATACAGGCTAAATAACATATTGTATGAAATTTCAAGGCTATAATTTATTATTTAATAATAATTTGGAGATTAAATTCTGCAGCAGAGCCATTCAATGGGAGGAAAACTATCGAATAACTATCTAGATCATTAATCTAGTAAAGAGTCTAATAGATTAACAGTTAAGCCAGCTAATTCTATTGATATAGATAATGACTATGCGTTAATAGAACCTTTAGAAATATTATAAAAATAACCTTGATTAATATATTCATATTTTAATAGAATTAATATCATTTAATTTCCTTAAAAATTTATCAACACTAGGAAGCAAAACCAAAATTTGTTATTTAATGTCTAGTTTTTCTCCATCTTCAAATTCTATACATCTGGTATGATCTAAACACCAAATAAACAAATTAATGTTGAGAATAACAATATGTGTAAGGATAAAGAAAATGAGTTAAGGTTAATCACTTTGAAATACAAATATTGTAATAATTAAAAAATGTTATTGATGTATAAAGTATATAGAATAAATTTGAAGTTATATAGAATATTATTATAATTGATTTTTTTAATTTGTGGGATTTCCTCTAAAATATTTTGATTAGCTATTTCTTCAGAAATCAATAATAATGATTATTTTTATGAACTTTTTAATAATAGCTCTTAATCAACAGATTAAAGATTTTCTCTTGTAGTTTAATACGTGTTAGCTAAATTACATTTGATAATATTATCATTTTTGTAATTTGTATAGGTTTCACAAAAATCATTAATTGTAAAGTTCTTAAGATAAATTACAATCGAAGTAAATCTCAACCACAGTGCATATTTTATTAATTGTATAATCATGATTATTTTCGTGGCAGATTTTCACCAAAATAGGGCTATGATTTTTCTCAACTTTTGCTCAGTTATTGAATGTGAAAATTTTCCGTAGATTTCTGAAAAAGAAAAGAATTATATATAGAATAATTTTACTTTAAATTCTTGAAAACTAATCATAAACTTTATTAATATTTATATGTAAAATATTGCATAACAATCAGATCAAGAAAAAGAAGCTAACTAATAATTATAAAAAAAAAGATAAACCTGGATTTAGCAAAAGAAACCTTAACCTTCAGATAGCCTAAGCAAGTAACATAAGTATCAGCAAAAACATAAGGCTATTGCTAAGTAAAATCTAAAGCCTCTTAAGAAAGAGAAGGAGATTCTTGAGAATTAAAATTAAATGATGTAGAGAACGTAAAAGGAATTAGTGAAGTTAAATTAGTAATTGAAGTATCAGGAATCTGATTAGCATCAGGAATTATTCTATTAGTATAGGAATTATTGTAACCATTAGGAATCCTATCATGTTTGAATCCACTAAAATGTGCACAGGAATGAATGGAGTAGATTTTTAATTCTTGGCTCTAACAGATTTGAACATTGATCTAATAAAGGAAGCTATAAAAGAGGAAATCAAATGAGGGAAAAAAATATATCGAATAATAATTTATAGATCTTATTCGTTAATCATATTCAATAAATATTATTCATAATTAATGCATCATCAATCTTAAATAAAGAAGAACGAAAGTTATTTTCTAACACCTCCAATTTATTAAGAATAATGATATTTATAGATTAAAAAAAGTATTTATTTTACTTCTTGATCATTATGTTAATTTAAACAAATATTAAATTTCTTTGATTTCTATTAAACTTAATCTATGAAACTAAGAGATGGAACAAATTATAATTATGATCTTAAGATAAAATAGAATAATTATCACACAAAGCTGAGATATATATATATGAAAGCTTAAAATAGTTATGGAATAAAATCATGATATTTACAATTCCACCAAATTATAATCATGGTTGATTTGATAAAAAATTGGTAGTTTTTTTTATTAAGAATATCTTTCTTTATCTGAAATTCTGATAATTTATCTGGTTCTCCTTCATGTTATTGATTCTTGTAAACTTATTGGGATCAATTTATTTCTAAAGAGTTCCAAATTCTAAGTAATAATTAAATTATCTTATTTAATTTAATATTTATGTATTCACAATAATGATTGATAGATAATGTTATTTAGAATAATTCATCCACTGAGAATTAAATTTAAAGGTTGAGTATAGAAATTGGATGTGACTAATACTTAATTTAAACTGAAATAATTAAGGATAGAATATGATCCAAAATTTTGTTTATCTATAGTTTAACTATCATCACAAGAATATAGAATAGAGAATGAATCTAGATTTTGAAATTACAAAATCTTTTTATTATATTAAATCATACCAATTATTTTAAATTAAATTTAATCATTTGGGATTTATAATTTTAATGAAGCTTTGATAGAATTATTTTTAATATTAACTTACGTTTTTCAATTTTCCTTGCTACTAATGTTTTGTCATATTACTTGAAATTAATTATTCAAGTTTCTTCAAGGGAAAAATTTCGCGACTGCAATATGAAAAATAAAAAAAAAGTGAAATGTTCAAAATAAATTCTTTATAGTATTTTAGGTTTCCTAAATATTACTATAATGTCCATTTCTCCATTTCATTAATATTGAAAATTAATTTTTTTGTTTGTTTATCCTAATATTTTATTGCTATTCTTTATATGTAAGTAATTAAATAGAAAGAACATGATATGAGTTTCAACCAATAAGAATAGGTTAGNTTGTAACCATTAGGAATCCTATCATGTTTGAATCCACTAAAATGTGCACAGGAATGAATGGAGTAGATTTTTAATTCTTGGCTCTAACAGATTTGAACATTGATCTAATAAAGGAAGCTATAAAAGAGGAAATCAAATGAGGGAAAAAAATATATCGAATAATAATTTATAGATCTTATTCGTTAATCATATTCAATAAATATTATTCATAATTAATGCATCATCAATCTTAAATAAAGAAGAACGAAAGTTATTTTCTAACACCTCCAATTTATTAAGAATAATGATATTTATAGATTAAAAAAAGTATTTATTTTACTTCTTGATCATTATGTTAATTTAAACAAATATTAAATTTCTTTGATTTCTATTAAACTTAATCTATGAAACTAAGAGATGGAACAAATTATAATTATGATCTTAAGATAAAATAGAATAATTATCACACAAAGCTGAGATATATATATATGAAAGCTTAAAATAGTTATGGAATAAAATCATGATATTTACAATTCCACCAAATTATAATCATGGTTGATTTGATAAAAAATTGGTAGTTTTTTTTATTAAGAATATCTTTCTTTATCTGAAATTCTGATAATTTATCTGGTTCTCCTTCATGTTATTGATTCTTGTAAACTTATTGGGATCAATTTATTTCTAAAGAGTTCCAAATTCTAAGTAATAATTAAATTATCTTATTTAATTTAATATTTATGTATTCACAATAATGATTGATAGATAATGTTATTTAGAATAATTCATCCACTGAGAATTAAATTTAAAGGTTGAGTATAGAAATTGGATGTGACTAATACTTAATTTAAACTGAAATAATTAAGGATAGAATATGATCCAAAATTTTGTTTATCTATAGTTTAACTATCATCACAAGAATATAGAATAGAGAATGAATCTAGATTTTGAAATTACAAAATCTTTTTATTATATTAAATCATACCAATTATTTTAAATTAAATTTAATCATTTGGGATTTATAATTTTAATGAAGCTTTGATAGAATTATTTTTAATATTAACTTACGTTTTTCAATTTTCCTTGCTACTAATGTTTTGTCATATTACTTGAAATTAATTATTCAAGTTTCTTCAAGGGAAAAATTTCGCGACTGCAATATGAAAAATAAAAAAAAAGTGAAATGTTCAAAATAAATTCTTTATAGTATTTTAGGTTTCCTAAATATTACTATAATGTCCATTTCTCCATTTCATTAATATTGAAAATTAATTTTTTTGTTTGTTTATCCTAATATTTTATTGCTATTCTTTATATGTAAGTAATTAAATAGAAAGAACATGATATGAGTTTCAACCAATAAGAATAGGTTAGGAGCTTTTAATGATATTTCAATATTCTAAATCATGCTATAATGAAGTTTTTTCCAAAGTTAAATAGAGTCTTTTAGTAATAATAATTTATTTAAAGAAATAAATTTCTTCAGTACAGTCCAATCGCTTTTACAGATCTTTAGAGTAATTTTGTCTTTTGAAATTTGTTAGAGACGACTTCCATAAAATTCTAATTGCTATGGTTTGCGCATTTTATGAAATTATTTGAAGAAATAATAGATCTTAATTTGTGAGTAGATTGTTTGTTTAAAGAAAAGTTATGAAATAAATTTTGATCTACTTTTTAGTGTTTTATTAATTAGAAGGGTTTTCTTAAAAGGTGACAAACAATATCTGTAGAGAATACTTTAATTTAATCTAGGTAATTTAAATAAACCATTTGAAATTAGACTTTTTAGCTTTTCACTATCCTTAAAAGAAATAAGACACTTGTTTAATTAAAGTATTTTAATTTTTGAGCTAAAAAATCAAATAAGTCGATATATGCTTTCTCCATTTTTCATTGTTTCTCTTATTAACAGCCTAAGTGATATTTAAATGAGAATTTCAGTAAAAATGATATGAATAGAGTTGACATTAATTGCTAATCAAGAATTAGTGAATGCAACTTTATATCCTTCTCTAAATATGCTACAATACATAGGGATAATATTGGGAATTCTTTAACCCACATTTCATTGGTAGTCTAAATAATTCAATCTAAACAGATAATCTATTATATTCTTTACAATTTTAAGATTATATGTAAATAGCGAATACCCTTTACATTCTTTGATTAAATAACAATTTAATGACTTATATATTATTACTTTAGCATTTAAAAGAAACGGGAAATATTTATGTTCATTAACTGAAATCACTAATTACTTCTTATAATTTGATTTTGGAATTTCCTATAAATTGGTTTCAAATATTAATTGTGAAATAATTATGAAGTTGTAATAAAACTAACAGTTTGCTGAAAACCTTGCCATCTGCATAATTAATACTTAAATGACAAGAATAGAAATATCACTTTATAGGAAGTAAAATTTCAAAATTTAAAATCTAATTCTGAGAAGATATTATTTTTTTACCTAATGACATTTTCTTTGGTGTTTATTAAGGATTTTTCAGATACCTTTTGTTCAAACCTTTTTCAATTTTGCTTTGCTAGGAAAGAATGAGTACTGGAAAATACTAAGTTTAAGTGAATAAAACAATTTCGACTAGTTATTTATTCAGTAAACAGAAGATTCATAGTAAAATAGAGTTGATATGCTTTCAACTGGAATTTTGGTTAATATGGTAGCTAAGTTTATCTTAATTCTTTGATTGATTGAATCTAATTCTTGATTCAAGCAATTTGTAATTTAGCTTCATCACACAACAACTGATGCTAAGTTTTCTAACAACACCCTGATATTTAAAACCTGATAAATAAACATTGTCTCCCATTAGCACTGCTATATGCATATTATCTTGCTTTTTACAAATCTTAAATAATCGATTGATATAAAGAGATTGGTCTCATTTGGTTAGTATGAAAAATTTACTTGACTGTAATTTTCTGTCTGCTGGATTAGATTGCAACTGCCAAAAAATAGAGGTACAACCAAAATAATCATTATGATCCATATTTTCCTACTCTCTTATGATATGAGTGTTTAGTAAAAGCGAGATTTAATATTTTTTAGAATGTAAGGAGAGGATTTAAAAATAATATAAATTAGGATATTGTATTTTATAAATATGTCAATTTGATAAGGATCTACTTCTTAGAATGAATTTTTCCTTATCTCTAATTTGGATCCTGCATCTTTTATATTCTAATTAATTCCTAATTTAGTCGATGAATCCTGATGGAAATTCTGTTTTGATGAGCAATCTGACTTGCCATTTACTTATAAAACTACTGATGTTGTAGTAGTGATGATCTTACAAAAGAAAATAAATAAATCTATTATCCAAGTTATAATATTAATTAGAATAATATAGGATAATCTATGAACAATATAGAACAAAGAAAGCAATATATAGTAAGTATCACAAAAATCACTCTATTTAAAATTTTTGTATTTTAGAAAAAAAAACAAGCGACATCATAAGATCTAGGAGAGTGGTTGATTATTGCAAAGATCTCCATACTATCCAGAATGTCCTTTTATATGTTTTATAATTTACTTCAATAGTAATTGAGGAGTAGTTCTCAAAAGCCTTATCTAATTAATCTTCATTATCTTAAGCAACTTTAAACATTTCTCCTTTCTCTAAATCATGCTCAGCTCTATAAACATTGATATTATAATGAATCAAGGTCTCATATCTCTCTTATTAAGTCTAGTTAAATTATTTAATAGGTCGGCTAAACACACTATTAGCAGAGTTAGAAATTTTAATCCTCCA